>CM029020.1:57729639-57742139 GCA_016801055.1 Panax notoginseng | reverse complement strand
ATAATAATAATTGTAATAGTAATAGTAATAGTAATAATAATAAAAAAATATAGCACATGAAGAATGAAAAAAACTAAATGATATAAATATTAATCCTTGCAAGATATTAATAGATAACTTGTGTTGCTCTAGCGGTCAAATGACCAAAGTTCTAAATGATAGGTCATATGTTCAAATATGTTTTGCATTTGGATATAATTTTTAAATACAAAATATGAATATTTTTTCATAATTCTCCGAATACCGAATATGGTCTTACAAAAACATACTTATTGGGATTATCTTAATTTAAGGCAACATTTTAATAGTCGTTGCAAAAAGTTGTAAAAGATATGCAACGAAAATAAAAATTATTGCCAATGAATGTGGTCCGTATTAGGCAACGAAATATAGCAACAAAAAAAATTTTGTTGCCCACGATGAGGAGAAATCAAGTGGTTAGAAATTTTGCAACGAATTTCTAACGAATTTTGTTTCCAAATTTTGCTACGACTTATGAATTTCGTTGTAAAAAGTGAAAGTCTGACATAATCTGCAACGAATGACAAGTTTCGTTGCTAAACATACACTTTTAGCAACGACTTATAAAGTTGTTGCTTGAAAAATCGTTGCTAAAGCCCTATTTTTAGCAACAAAAAAACTTTCGTTGCCCACGATGATGGGTAATCAAGTGGCCTAAAATTTTACAACGAATTTCTAACAAAAAATTTTCTCGCCTATAAATTAGCAACGAAAGTTTGCAACTACTTATGAATATCGTTGCAAAAAGTGAAAGCCTGACATAATCTGCAATGAATGACAAATTTCGTTGCTAAACATATACTTTTAGCAACGACTCGTTGCTAAAGACCCATTTTTTTGTAGTGAATCACTGTAAATTCGTTTTTTAACCAAAATAGTTAGTTTAAATTGCTTTGTTTTCGTTTTTTCATGCATTTTCACAATCAATAGTCAATTTAAACTTTCTACTATGAATTGAATATCAATTTTGACTCTAAAATAAACCATATTCATATATATTTCACTTTAATATAATTTTCTCCATATATATCATATTTACATGGATTAAACTACTCTAAATCATCCATAAACCCATGAAAACAATTTATATCAACAAATTAATATATAAAAACTACATAATAAACAATTAATCCTTCACACCAATTTTATAGAGAATTTTTCATGTATATAAAAACTAGAACTTTAGAAAATAGGAGTATACCTTTGATAGAAGATGATTACAGAACTTTTGATTACTACTCCTTGTTCTTGCAACTTCTTCTCACCAATTTCTCTCTCAAACTCTTAAAAAAACACAGAGAATTTCTTCTCTTCTCTTCTCTCTCTCTCTCTCTGTTTTCTCTTCTTTCTTTTCTTCTCTGTCTCTCTTTTAGTTTTACATAATATAAAATTGATATAATATAATATAACGTATAACATATAATACGTATTAATTTATAATATAACTTATGTCGGTTATAACTTTTGAAAATCAAAAGCCATAAGGCTTGTTTGGCTAAAACCACTTTAAAAATTAAAGACTTAAAACCCTTAACCTTATTTGGCAAAACCAATTAAAATAATGACTTAAAATCCTTATGCCTTGTTTGGCACAACTAAATTAGACTCTTTTAATTTATTTTCATAACTCATTTATAATGTAGTTTATTGTCCCACTTAATTTAAATAAATTCTCATATTCAAATTTAATTAAATTAAAATTAACAACAACTTATTAAATCAATTTATCACATAACTCAATACAACAAAATTATAATTTCCATTATAATTTTATTCAATAAAAATACATCACTTTAATTACTAAATTAAATTAAAACAACATTATAACAATTCATTTAATACTTATCAACTCTCTAATTAAATTAAATTAAATTAGAATATTATCTCATAAAATAGAATTCATCACCCTTTTATTTTCATCAATTTCAAAATACCAATGATCAACTTAACTAACATATTACCTTAATTAATTTAATTCCTACAATTCATGAATTATTTATTTAACTAATAAATAATCCAGCAAATATTTACTTTACAACAAATACATCAATTAAAATATTTATTTAATTCCATAAATATTTGAATTTACAAATAAAATTCTGGATTGTTACATCCTTTCCTCCTTACAAGGATTCTGTCCTCAGAATTACGACTTAAAAATAAATTCATTCGTCACATTCTTCCCTTCTTACAAGGATTTTATCCCCAGAATCGAAGACACAGATTAAACAAATAACTCAGAATAGTTCTTTATTATTTTGTCTTCAAGTTCTCATGTAGCTTCTTCGGCATTGTAGTTCCTCCATATCACCTTCACAGAAGATATCACTTTATTCCTGAGCACTTGTTCTTTCTTATCTACTATCTGGATAGGAATCTCCTCATTAGACAAGTCCTTATCGAACTGCAACGGTTCATACTCGATCATATGCTTGTAATCGGGATTATACGGTCGTAGCACCGACACATGAAAGACGTTGTGAACATGTTCTAATTCTGGAGGTAGAGCTACCTCGTAAGCCACTTCGCCTACTCTTCGCAGCACCTTGAAGGGTCCTATAAATCTCAGGCTTAATTTTTCCTTCTTACCAAAATGAATTTTTCCCTTCCAAGGAGAAACTTTTAGGAAAAATAAATTTTCTACTTCAAATGTACGATCTTGTTTGTGTTAATCAGCATACTTTTTTTGTCTGTCTTGAGCCGCTACTAATCTTGCCCTGATGAGTTTGACAACCTCGGTAGTATGTTGTACCAGTTTCGGTCCTAATGTTCACTAATTCATTCCCAGCATAGTGGAGTTCTGCACTTCCTGCCGTACAATGCTTAGTAAGGCGGCATGCCAATGCTTGCATGGTAACTATTATTGTAGGTGAATTCTTTCAGTGGTAAGTGATCATCCTAGTTCCCTTTGAAATCCATGATGCATGCTCTAAGCATATCTTCCAATGTCTGGATTGTTCGTTCGCTTTGGTCGTCTGTTTGAGGATGGTACGCTGTACTCATTCTCAATTATGTTCTCATGCATTCTTGTAGTCTCTTCCAGAAGTTTGACGTGAATCGCGGGTCTCTGTCTGACATAATTGACAATGGAACACCATGTCTCGAAACAATCTCCTTGATGTAAAATTTTGCCAACTGATCAAGATTAAATCGAATTTTTATTAGCAAAAAGTGTGCTGATTTTGTCAACCTATCTACTATCACCCAAATCGCATCCTATCATTTCTGAGTAGTTGGAAGACCTACCACAAAATCCATTATGATATGCTTCCACTTCTATTCCGGTATTTCCAACGGTTGAAGTAATTCGCTTGGTCTCTGATGCTCGACTTTGACTCTTTGACACGTCAAGCATTTTACGACACATTCTGCGACACCTTTTTCATATTTGGCCACCAAAAATATCGTCCTAAATCTTGATACATCTTTGTACTTCTCGGGTGAATGAAATATCTTGAGTTATGCGCTTCAGTCAAGATTTTATCTTTAATATCCGGTACTACTGGAACCCAAATTCTTCCTTTAAACCTTAGTGGTCCTTCAACGTCAATCTTGAACTTCATTTCACTACCCTCGGACATTCTTTCTTTGATTTTCTCACATTCTTCATCTTGTAGTTGAGCATTCTTCACTTTGTCCACTAAAGTTGGACCAGCTTCCATCTGGAATAATCTTTCATCGGATTCTTTTGGAAATTTGATTTCCAACTCTAGCCTTGCCATTGCTAAAATAAGCTCCTCCTGGGTAGTTATCAACATCAACTTCTCCCGACCCTTTTTACTCAAGGCATCGGCAACCACATTTGCTTTACCCAGATGATAAAAGATCTCACAATCATAATCTTTTATCAATTCTAACCATCTCCTTTGACGCATGTTTAGATCCTTCTGTATGAAAATATATTTCAGACTTTTATGGTCAGTGTATATCTCATATTTCTCCCCATAGAGATAGTGTCTCCATATCTTCAGAGCAAAAACCACCGCATCTAACTCTAAATCATGAGTCGGGTATCCCTTCTCATAGTCCTTCAGTTGCCTTGATGCATACACGATGACTTTGCCGTTTTGCATAAGTACACAACCTAGTCCTTTATGTGATACATCACTATATACCACAAAGTTTCCTCTATTATCTGGTAATGACAACACAGGTTCCATGTTAAGCTTCTTTTTCAAATCCCAGAAACTCTCTTCAAATTTTTCCGTCCAAACAAATTTTATAGATTTTCTTGTCAAATTTGTCATCGGAGTGGCAATTTTGGAAAAGTCTTGAATAAATCGTCTGTAGTAACCTTCCAATCCCAAGAAACTCCTCACCTTTATTGGTTTCCTTGGTTGTTCCCAATTTATCACAGCTTTCACCTTTGATGGATCCACTGAAATCCCATCTTTGTCAATCACATGCCCAAGAAATTGCACGCGTTCTAGCCAGAATTCACACTTCGAGAATTTTGCGTATAACTTTTCCCTTTTTAGCGTCTCCAACGTCAAACGTAAATGTTCCACGTGTTCTTCTTATGATTTAGAATACACCATAATATCATCAATGAACACCACCATAAACGTATCTAAAAATGATTTAAACACCATGTTCATCAAATCCATGAATGTTGCAGGGGCATTAGTTAAACCAAAAGACATTAACAGAAACTCATAGTGTCCATACCGAGTTCTGAATGCCCACTTCTCAAATCTATTTTTGAGAAGTATCTAGCACCCTTCAATTGATCAAACAAGTCATCTATTCTTGGTAATGTATATTTATTCTTAATAGTGACTTTGTTTAATTCCCTATAATCAATGCAAAGACTCATTGACCCATCCTTCTTCTTCACAAATAACATCGGTGCTCCCCACGATGATACACTCGACTGAATGTATTTCTTATCTAGCAGCTCTTGTAATTGTACCATCAGTTCCTTCATCTCTACTGGAGCCATCCTATACAGGGCCTTCGATGTGGGGGCAGTTCCTGGTGCTAAATCGATGAAGAATTTAATCTCTTTGTATAGCGAAAGTCCTGGTAAATCTTCTAGAAACACGTCTACAAAATCCCTAACCACTGGTATCTCTTCCAGTTTCACACTCTTCTTCTGAGTATCGACTATGTAAGCTAAATATCCTACACAGCCTTGACTCAACAATTTCTTGGCCTGCATAATAGTCAAACATCTTGCTTGCCTAGGTGATTTGCTATCATAGAAAACTACCTTTGGCGGAGTCATAAGGTTTACACATTTCTTTTGGCAATCAATTATCGATCCATAATTGAATAACCAATCCATTCACAATATAACATTAAACTCTCCAAGTTTAATCGGGATTAAATCTACAGTCATAATATTTCTCTTAATATTCACCCTACAATTCTTGTATACGAATCTAACAGGAATCACTTCCCTATTCATAATTTGTATGTTTAAAGGGAAATTTAACTCTTCACTAGGCAATCCTAACCTCCTAGCAAATTCATCAGATATAAACTAGCAAGTAGCACCCGAATCAAATATAACATATGCATTTATATCATTGATTGGTATAATACCTGACACAACATCTTTTGATTGCACCGCGTCCTACACCGTCATGTTGAAGGTTCTAGTTGTGGGTCTGCTTAATGACGTTGGTCCAGCAATAGCCAGTGTACCTCCACTACCACCTCCTTTGCTTCATGTTGCCTCTCCATCTTTCTTCTTAGGACACTCGCGAGTAAAATGATCATTTGACCCGCATGTGTAGCAAGCATTCTTCTTTGGTTGATGGCAATTTTGGGCAATGTGATCCTCCTGGCCACAGTTGAAGCATACTCGCTTACCCCTTAAACACATGCTAGGGTGATTCTTTCTGCATATAGCACACGCTTTAAACTTCTTTTTCTATTGGCTACTCTGTTGACTTCCAACACCAACACTTGTATTTCACTTCCTCTTTAGGTTATTACTACCATTCCCACCACTACCACCAATAATATTACCTTCACTCTCACTCTTCTTCTTTCTTTGTTCCTGATTGTACTTCGTCACAACCTCGCCTCCACCCTTAGCGATAATCACCTTCTCAAGCACTGCTGTAAGTGTCTTCAACTAAAACATGGAGACTCTGCTATACAACTAGGGCTTCAGTCCCTGTTCAAATCTTCTCACCTTGCGCTCATCTATGTTGACTTGATATGGTGCACACCTCGCCAACTCATTGAACTTTGTCGCATACTCTGACACCGTCATTGTTCCATGTTTCAGCTCTAAAAACTGCACCTCCATCTGATTCTTTGAACTCTTTGGGAAATAGGTCTCAAACAATATTCCTTGAACCTATCCCAAGTCATCACTCCCTGACCTCCTCGTGTTTTATTGGTTTGCCACCAATAACTGGCCTCTACTTTCAATATGAATGTTGCATAAGCAGTCTTCTGATTCTCACTAACTCTAGCAACATTAAATACCTTTTTAATTTCCATGATCCAGGTTTGGGCCTCAACCAAATTCATGGACCCACAGAATTCTGGTGGTCCAACTGCCTTAAAATCCTTAAAAGTCATAGCTTGGTTCTGCGGTTGATTCTGCAGTGCTCCCGTTAATTATGTTACCAACTGCTGAACTGCGTTAGCTTCAGCGTTGTTATTATTGGTAGATCCCTCAGGGGTTCTTTGTCGAGGTTGATGTCTTGGAGGCATTTTCTATTAAAATACATTGATTAAATTATTAATCAATCTCTGAAGTATTTTCTACTTAACTTGCACATCATAAAAGATCATCACATAAAACATCACATCTTGAATAAATATTAACATTTTATTCATTCATAATCTTTAAAGAAAACATAGGAATGATAGCATCTCTGCTATCCACATCATTTTCCTGAATTGGTAAAGTTTCAAGATAACATCATCATCATCATATCCCATTGGTTATATAATACTTTGGGATTTACCTCTTATTTATTATATCATTAATCACACGACAATTACATTCTTTACGATGACCTACTAGAATAATACATTGCCTTATGACGCTCCTCTTCCACAATACGGAACATTGTTCTGCAATTTACCATGTATCATGGCAGCGTCTCAAACTGAATCGAATAATACATGACTCGATCTTGAGCTCAATTTATCATGGTGTTGAAAACACCATTCATCTCCTCCGACTTGATCTTCTTTGCCTGTACTTCTCCCACTGCTACCTCGGCACTCTGAGAAGCTTTCTTGTACTCGTCTTCTACTCTTGCCCTCTTAGCAGATTCTTCTTTCAAGTTATCTTTTAGCTTTGCAATCTCCTTCGTCAGCTGCTCATTCTCCCCCTCTGTATGAATCAGCTTCCATTCCACATTACTCAGCTATTCGTCAAGATCTCGAATCTCATTGTCCTTCTGGGCCATCGAAGTCTGACGTTTAGCTACTATCTCCTCTAACTCCTCGACTCTATCCTGAAGCTCAATATTGCGGTCGTATATCTCATCATACATATGAGCTGCGATAGAGTTTGGTGGAAACTCTTCCTCCTCCTCCTCCTCATCTGACTATGGCAACTCAATGGGGTCTTCCTCATCCGTCTCTACCACATCCTCCTTATCAGGTATACCCTCATGCTCAACCACTGTGACCAACATAGATGACTCCCTTGGCAGCAGTTGTTCCCAAACCACCTGAATATCTCGAGGCTCCTCCTCTCTAGGCATTTGAGGTCCCTTCTCCCTAGCCTGACTGGATTCTCCCACATTAGCCATTTTAACAACAAAAATTTTAAGGTTTAATTACTAATCATCACTACTCGACACTCACGAGCACATAGGTTGCAACCACATAAGCACATAGAGTGTTTAATTATTTCTTCCTTAAAATTCAATAAGAGTTTACCACCACTATCTTTTCAATCTCCTATAAGATTACTTCCTAGGGCTTTTTCCCCACCTAAGGTTCATAACCTAAAGCTTTGATACCAACCTGTGACACCTCCAAATCTGGGTACTTCATTCCCAGAAGATTTGGTGTTCAATTTCCATTCATTCATTTCTAACTATCCAAAAATAATAAAATTTAAACAATAAATCTTCCCATTAAAAAGGGTTACATAACTTAATCAATAAATCTCCTAGGTTATCTAACCTTTAAAACCTACATCTAGAGCAAAAAATTAAATAATTACATCACAATATTTAAAATAAAGTCTGATATTATGAAAGTCAATAAATTTTACAAGTCTTCAACACTTGTTCAATTTTCCTTTCCCTTTGCTAGTGGTTGGTTCATCAACCTTCTCAACTTTAGCTGCAATGATTATATATGTAAGAGTGAGCAAAATAAATGCTCAATTGAAATGACTATGAATAATAACATCATAACAACTGCCAATGAATAGACTCAATGGAACTGAGTAATATTTTCTATCAAAGATAATCAAGAACTGAAAACAGAATTTGAAATATATCTGAGGGTCACAAGACCACGAACTATGTCCAAGATTATAAGTAATCTTTCAACTTAAACTTAAACAGTCATAAAATTGTAGGGACTCCCCGTACTTAGGGTGATCAGCCCTTCGTACATTGTATTATGCACAAACATCTAAACACTTACGCGTAATAAATCCCCTATAATAGGGTTGTTCTTCTCAGTTTTAGAATACAAGTTCGCACCAAAGTAAGTTTAGTTTGGATAAGTTTTAAGGGTAATTTAGAGTTCAACGAACATCAACTAAGGATTAGTTGAATCAAGTCTTAATAATATTTCAAGGGTTTGATAACAATATGTTATGAAATAGTTATGAACTATAATCGAATAAACATAATGCATCAAAGGCATGCTTTATAAATTAATTTAAAAGCATTGAAAGGTATACTAAACCTTGCTTGAACAATAACAATAAGCTAAGGTTGCATACTTTTTCGATAATAACAGAGTTAGAAACTCTGTTCATTGTAAGAGTAGGTTTAGGAATAAGAACTTGTTAAATAAAATTATAACTTGAATAATCGTAATTGACTTAGGGTAATGAACTTGCATAAAAATGATAAATAAGCTAGGATAAGGATCTTGTTTTACATGATGAAATAAAGTTAGGAAACTTGCGTAACAATAATCATGAAAGAGATAAATATTTGTTTGACAACAAAAAGGTAAATAGAGTTATGAAAATTGCATTCATTATAAAGAAAATGAGACTAGGAAACTTGCTTAATTGGAAACAAGTTAGGGTAACTCAAACAAAGATTAGAGTTCAAAAACTTGCCTCATGCGTAAGCTATTAAATTATAACTCACGGTCACCTATATATATCATATGTAGTACAACATCTATTAGTTATACTAACATCAACTTCATAAGTTCCACTCACCATCTTAGTTAAATTATATCCTTTAATTTAAGGTCTAACCATATTGACCAATCACATAACACAATCACATACACGAATTTGAAAACTCCCTAACATATAACGTAAAGTTATAGCATTCAATTCACATCTCTAACTCTTACAAACATTGAGTTTTAATCGTTATAACTCATTAACTAATAACTTAAAAATCTTCATACTTGGTATTAAAATATATCTATAAGCTTATTACATCATATCATATGATTAACTTCCTTTTTTATGTTCATAAGACCAAGTTATAGTTGCATGCCATGTGTTAGTTCCTGGAGGCACACAATAGATCTAGAAGGGTGAGGATTGAATAGATCCTTTAAAACTTTTATCTGTTTTATTTTATCTTGTTAAGTGATTAACAGATAATGAATAGAGGAATCAATTCATGCACATCGGAATAGATTAAGATACCCTTCAGAAATATAGCATTAAACACAGTTCTAATGTAAAGTTAATTGCAAGCTGATATAGCAGTTATAATACTGAATGTAAATGACATAAAGTAAATGACACCAGAGGCTTTAAGTGTTTCAGAGACTAAATGCTCCTAATCCACTCTTCTGCTTCAACAAGCAAGGATTCCACTAAGGATTTGATCAACTCAGAATCACTAAGATTCCTTCAAGACCAGTGGCCTTGGAACTCTAGTTAACTAAGAACTCTTCAAGACCAACAGCCTTGGAAACTTTAAACTAAGCCCAGTAGACTTAAAATCTCTTATACCCTCTGGTACTCAGTAAGTCCAACAGACTTGACTTTGATTTAGTCACGAAGATAAGGACCCTGCATGCCCTGTTTGCTTGGTTGTTTGTTTGTTATTTGTTATTGTTGAGCTGCTAAGATGACATTTAGCTTGTTCATCTTCTAGTACTTAGCAGCTTCTTGTGATCATTGGGCATTCAACATTGGTGTTTGACCATATCCTCGAGACTGCTAAGATGTATGTTTAGTTTGACATCATGTTGGTATTTAGTAGTTTAACTTATCCTTTGGTACTGTTATTCTTTGTTGTTTGATGCTTATCTTTATCTGATATTCATCATTGTGCACCATCATCGTTGAGGTACTGCTAAGTCTTTGCTTATCAGTTCAGCTTCTTTGGGTACTTAGCAGTCCTTGAACATTGGTTATCTTATGCACATATTCAGTTCTGTATCTTCTTCTCTTCAACTTAATGTGTTCAAGATGAGACATAAAGTGGCTCAAATATTCTACTTTTTGATCTGCCACTTAGGTTGTAGCCTTCTTGGCCTTTCGGCTCTCAGTACAGATGTCATCTCATTATCATACTCCTTTGTATGGAGTGAAGCTTTATCATTTTAGAATTCTCATCAGTTGTGTTTCACTCTACTATAGTGGTCTCATTCACATGAAGACCTTTTCTCTATTATGTTCTATATGACTTGCATCTCTTCAAGTCAACAATAACATATTTGTTTGAAGCTTTGGCTCTTTGTAGATTCATTTGTTATCTTCCCGTTAGAATATAGCCGTTGGAGGTCTTCTATTAATGAGCTACCCTTTTTAATCTCTGCTTGTGAAGTAGCCTTTGAAATGTCTTAGTCGAAGATATCCATTGTAGCAATTAATGCTCCAAACATTTTTGAGCACTGATGTAGACATGTCAGGTTGATGTGATAACTCCTTTTTGACTTTCCCGACACATCAGTCTGCTTTATCACCTAACACTTCATAGACGTTACTTTTAGTAGCTAGCAGGTAGTCACCTTCTCCTCTTATTTCCTTTATTCTTATCAAGGATGCTTGGAAAGGATATCGGGATTCCCAATTCACAACATTCAAATGTCAGTCTTCTTTGCTTGGATATTCTCACTCCTCAGATGAATGCCTTTTATGATTTTGACCTTTATGAACTCTACGAGTGCTTATCTATGGAAATCGTAGGGTGATTTGACCTTGACACCACTTATGAATTTAAGAGTGTTCAATGTTGTGCTATCTTGTACCTTGCCTTTCACAGTCTATTCTACGATCATGTTTGATTCAGCCTGAATAGAGAAAACACTATGATTTCTTTTAAGTACTGATAGACTACGATCTTTACATGCTTGTATTGCATACTCTACATTCCCGAGAGCAGGCTATGATTCTTGACTTGGCTCGGCAGGCACTCGAATCAACTCTACGAGTCTTAGTGGCTTTCAAGACAGACTACGATTCAAACAACTTTTTTGATACTCTACGATTATGTCTTGGATCCTGCAGTCTCTTTTAGTTCGTCATACTCAGCTTTCATAACGTTTTTCCTTGTGATCTCTTGATCATACTTTATGATAAGGCTGAGTATTGACATCCTCCTTGTTTGTCCTTTGCTCTATGGAAAGTCTACCATAATCTTTGTATTTCCTTTGTCAGGCTCTTCTTCTCTTTGGTGAGCACTCCAATCGTAGTTTTCTATTTAGCACTTTTGCAGATTCCTTCTGACTGAATTTTTACGTCTCTATTAATCCTATTGTTTGTGCTTTGATCTTGCACTTGCTTGCAGATCATTGAGAAAATGCTTTCTAAAAGTCTTCAAGTAGGCTGCATTCTTAAGCTTGACTGTTTGTCGACGTCGGGATTTTTATTTGTCCTTTTCTGTTCTTGTTCTTTGGTGTTCTCATGTTAGGTGAGATTTGTTTTAAAAAACAAGTTGTGAAAAGGTCCGACATTTATATGTCAACGATTTAACTGTAAGAGTCGCCAGTTAGTTTTTTAAATGGTTGTACCAACACAACCGATAAAAGATTTGCACATTGACCCAGTGATGTGACACTACTTAACGGGTCAACGAAACCAAGTTTCATTAAGGTCCAGGGACTTACTTATGCGGAGGGAAGGTGTTAGGCACCCCCCGACATCTGTGTTACCATGGTGACCGCCACTTTTCAATTAAACTGTTATATGAATGTCTGTGTGTGTGGATCAATGTGCAATTATTTAGAAGTAGTGCTATGCCTCGTTTGCACCTATATACAAAGGGTTTGAATTTGTGTAAAAATTCAGTTTTAAATAAGATATAGCAATGATGTTTTCTAAAAAAAAGTTTTTCAAACACTTGTGCTCAATAGTAATTGAGGCCTTCGATACTTCTATTTTATTATGTGTT